>CM032637.1:5619757-5658594 GCA_019097785.1 Fraxinus excelsior | reverse complement strand
GAAATTTCAAAAAGTGTCCACTTTTTCATGGTCATTTGCAAAAATGTCCAAAATTTATTACATGTCTATTTTACTAATATAGAGACCAAAATGCCCTTCATGAAATTTCAAATTCCACCTTCACAACCCCGGCCCATCAACGGGTAAAAAAATTCGTGAAGAACCCGTGAAAAGGAGAAACCAAAGCCCTAATCTCTCTCAAGCCCTAATCCCTCTCAATTCCGACTTCCTTCCATCTAATCGCCGACGCCGATCGTCATTCATCAGCTTTCGGGTTTCTTGGCGACATTCAACCGGAAATGGGGTAAGTTCATTGGGTTGGTTTATTTGATTTTGGGACTTTTGGGTGTTGATTTGGAGGAAAATGGGGGCTGTTGAATGATTGGGAGTTGTGGATTTTGGGGTTGTTTGGTGGCGGTTTTGCTCGATTTTTTGGTGGTGGTGGTTTGAGTGTTGGCTGTGAGTTGGGGTTCAGTTTTGGGCTATTGGTCGTAAGTTGGTGGAGTCACGGTTTTGGGTTGCAGTAGTTGGAGCTTGGTTGGTGAATGGTATTGTTGGTCTGAGTAGCTTCGTGGGTGTTGGTTTGGTGGTGGTGTTGGATTGGTCTTGTGAGTGTGGGGATGACTGAAATATGGGAAGGATGGCTGTTGGTCTCGGGTTTGGACTTACAAACTTGGGCAGTGAGGTTGTAGTTGGTGTTGGTGGTTCGTTTGGCTTTGTATGAAAATGGTGACCATGGTGGTGCTTTTGCTCTCGGTTTTGGTGTTGATGTTGGGTTGCAGTGGTTTGAGCTGTGAGTTGATAGTGAGTGGTGATGAATGGTGGAATGGTGGAGGTGTTGTGCAGTGAGTTCGAGCTTGGCTTCAGTGAGTGCAATGTTGGTGGTCGGTTTTTGGTGAGCTGCATTGTGTATTTTTTGTGAGTTTACTGTTGATGCTAGAAATTGATCTTCTAGCATCAACGGTGAAATTACAGTGAAATGAGAGAGTTTGAGGGAGGGAAAGTCTCTTACCAAATGGAGGATGACTTCTTATGTTCTATCATTACTTGAGAGGGATGTGGTTTAAGGAAATCTATGATTATGTTCTCATAGCATTGTAACTGATCCTTTACTAATAAGCATGGATGACGTTGGCATTTTAGCTGAAATATCATGTCTTCCTATGCCTCCATTGTTCTATTAAATCTTGAAAATTACTTGTTAATCCATATTATGTCTATTTCTTAGCGATGTTCAACTAATGTCAAGAAGCAAGTTTGTTATTTCGATTTTAGTGAATTTGTGTTTACATTTTGTAGTGTGCCTTTCGTAGTATCTATCAGAAAGATATTATTTTTGTAGACCTATGACTTTTTTTCTCCTTATAATAAAGATTTAGTGGCTGAATTTTACTTTGTTGTTGAAAATTAATTAATCCCACTTCTAAGTTTCTCGTAAGAACAGTGTAGTGAAATTTGTTTATAACTGAAGATTTGCTTCTTTACATATCATGAAGAAGTGGTAGAGAAGTCGTCTCTTGACTCGATATTTTGTTGTAAACTCCAAAAGCGTGTATGGGGTTGAAGACAGCTTAAATATATTTTTAGGCAAAGTTTGTGTATTTAGCAACTTACTGCTGCGAGGTTAAGTTGAAATGCTTCTGTTTTATGGGGTTGAACACAGCTTAAATATATATAATAGATGTGGTAATAGTGTTTTTTTATTGACCTATCAAAGGCTTGAAGCAAATATAAAAGAGCTTGATATGGCTTATAATTATTGTGATGATGATAGTACACTTGGACCTTTTCTGCATGATTCTGACTAATAACATAAATCCTCATGTTGGTAAAATTTGACGAATGAGTAGCAATATTTTTGCAGATTCGTCACTTGAGACCTGTCGAGTACAAGAGGTCTAGATTATCAAGACATCGGAGAACTGTGAACCGTGCTTATGGTGGAGTGTTGTCTGGAGGTGCTGTAAGAGAGAGGTAGTTTTTTCCTCCATGTATCTGACATTTACTACGGGTTCCCTGTTCTTTGTTTCTATCTTTAAGTTTTTGACTTTCTTTCTCATTGGAATTTGTAGGATCATCAGAGCTTTCTTGGTGGAGGAGCAAAAGATTGTGAAGAAAGTTTTGAAGATTCAGAAGGCCAAGGAAAAGCTATCTTCTAAGAGCTGAAGTGTGAGTCATATGCCAATATAGTTTTTGGATACTAGTTAGTCAAGGATGATTGGAATTGTATTCTGAGGTCTCCATGCTTATATTATGTATGTTTGTTAGATCTTGTCAAATGACTGTTCAGTTTGTTGAAAATTCTCATATTTGGTTTTTGGTTTCCCTACCTTAATAATATCTTAAAACTCCATTTGGGATTTGCTCTGGTACAATTCTTGATTTTTTCCCCTCATCGAGTCAGAGTTTATTGCTAAGTTTGTTCTGGTCATCTGGTGAGTTTCAATGATAGATTGATGTTCAAATTGATTGTTTCCTTTTCGTTGTTCGCCATATTAAAATTTTTGGTGCCAAGATTATTTACTTGCCCCTCTAAATAATAGACTCAATGTGAATGGAAATTCACCTTTACGTGTCAGCTTTAGTCGACATGTTAGCATTTGGATTGCTTTCTTCTCTCTTTTCTTTTCTAAGCTATATTTTTCTAGGATTCCTTCTCTACTAATGATGCTGATCAATAGAACTTGCAGCTCATATAACCAGTAAAATAAAAATCATAATCTGCTTTCTTTTCCCCATCACTTTTTCTAGTTTTGACTTGAAACTATGTTCGTTCATGCAAAAAAACATAAGGCTTAACTTTATAGAATTGAGTGTTTGCTATTTTGTGTTAACGTCGACTAGATTCTTTTGAAGGTATTTTAACTTGAGAATAAATGTAGCTTTGTTTCACCCATGTTCTTAACTTTTCTTGTTTCATGATACTTTATCACATTGTGTATTCCTTGCCTCCCTAACCATGGAAAGTCTACTGCATCAAGAGTCCAAAATCACCACTAAAATACTTGCAAAAAGGTATCCAATTAGAAAAGAGGTGGTTGCTTACATGTGGATGAGTCTTGCTGCGTTGTTTTTATGTATTACATGTGGATTTTGCATTTTTCTCATCTGTATTTTTGTTCTATTCCTTTGTGCGTTCTTATATTTTTCGTCTTGTTTGTTTCACTTATTTGTAGATGTCTCCCTCACACCGCTATAAAATACCGGAGGAAGAGCGCGTTCCTGGCCAAATTTCCCAAGTAAGCAACACAAAGTACATATCGATTGTCATTGACAAGCTTGACGACCAGCAAAAGAATATGTTTGAGGAAAGCTGTATAGGCCATGTTGCGAAGCTGCCCGATGTCAAACTATCTACCCAATTAATTCATGAAATGGTAAATAGATCTATTATTTGTCCAAAACTTCACGAGGCTTGGTTCAAGGTGAACCAACGGTTTGCAAGATTCGGTTTGCCGGAGTTCGCATTAGTTACTGGCTTGAAGTGTGGTGAGTTACCCAAAGGGCCGGCTGCCGAAAAAATCATGGGGAAAAATCGACTATGGGACAAACTGTTTGCCAATAGAGACCGAATTACATGTGGCGACCTAGAGAAGGTTTTCTTGAAATGTGCCAACCGTAACGATTGTTACAAGCTTGGGTTGGCACTAATTATAGAAGGAGTTTTCCATTGTAGAGACCGAAATGTTGGGATACATCCCGATACTCTTTCCATTGTCGATGATTTGGATTTCTTCAATGTCTATCCATGGGGGAGAGTATGTTTTACGCCTCTGATCAAATCACTAATCCGTGGATGGAGGAGAAAGGCAGACTTGGCAAAGGTAAACGATTGCGACAGAATGTCGTACACGTTGTACGGATTCCCTCTTGCCGTGCAGGTATACATGTGTCTGCATTTTATTTAAGTTATATGCATTGCACATTTTTACGCTTCTCCGTATATGGTAACCACTTTCATAAATGTGTTGCAGTTGTGGGTGTACGAGGCAATCCCAGAGTTGGGAGCTCGATTCTCGAGTAAGATTGGTGACGACATCCCAAGGATGTTGCGATGGTCGGGCACAAGACAGCCTCAAGCAAGAACATATTCTGATTTCTTTGACAAGACACATGTGAGCAATTTACCTTAATAAGTGAACTAGTGCTGTCTTCCTACATTATCCTTGATTTTGCTGTCTTTTCCTCCCATTCGCAGTTACATTTGTGGGCTACGTTGCGCGCTTCTGCTGAAGAAGAATTGCAGCCATACTTCTCCGAGTTAGTTCCATTCGAAGATGTTGCAGACTCAGTTCTGGATAGTTTGGTTCTTCAAAGTATTGAAATACAAGATTGTCCACCAGAAGTTGATGTCCTACCAACTAATGAGAACAACCGAGGCAAGAAATCGAAGATATCTACCAGAAGTGGAGTTCGACCGTGTGATTTCAGTGATGATGAGGGTGGAGAAGAAGGGCATCGTGCTCCAATCAACGACTTGCCATCATCTTCTACAATGAGAAATCGACCAGTAGTGAGTCATGTTTCTTTGGATGACATCCGAGCTCTCTTCGCTGAACAGAGAGAGATGTTTGATCTCAAGTTGGGTGAGCTGAGAAGGGAAATGAATGTGAGGTTCAATGGTATCGAGAAAGAAATAGGAGATCATGTGTGTTCTGTGAAGGATCATGTTACAGATCAGGGAAATGTGATGAAACGGAGGTTTGAGGATGTAGTGACTGAAATTGGAGGACAGAAGGTGAGTGATGAGTATGGTATATTTGGTTGTGAGCAGATGGGTGATGAAGCGATGCCTGTACGGGATTATTGTGATGATGTACGGGATGATTGTGATGATGTCTCGTTGCCGAACACTTTGTACGACGAACAGCTCGTCGAGGCAAGCCACATGAATGCTAGTAACGTCGATGACTTGATCGGGAGGTCCTCAGATGTGAGTGCCCCACCCGTGGATCTTCCTAACGTGAATGTTCCACCGCCATCCCGACCTCGATCTATTAGAGTGAAGATGCCCAGTGCTAACACGCGGACTCCATTTACACGATCTGGTCGTCGAAAGAGTAAGAGGAATGAGTAGCTACTTTACAGTGTTGGCGTAGCATGGTATTATTTTTGGAAATATCATGAATATTTGTGGCTTTGTTTACCATCGTTAGGAACATATTTTGGTTGATGGTATAGGTTGTCATGTTTTTTGTCTAATTGCAATGGATAAATGTTGGACATTTTGGAAACATCATGAATATTTGTGGCTTTGTTTACCATCGTTAGGAACATATTTTGGTTGATGGTATAGGTTGTCATGTTTTTTGTCTAATTGCAATGGATAAATGTTGGACATTTTGGAAACATCATGAATATTTGTGGCTTTGTTTACCATCGTTAGGAACATATTTTGGTTGATGGTATATGTTGTCATGTTTTTTGTCTAATTGCAGTGGATAAATGTTGGACATTTTGTCATTCAGTTACATGTAGAACAGGTCGAAGTACATATGTTGCTATCTTTTGAACTATTATTGAAGAAATTTGACAAGAGGGTTAAATATTTCTTCTATTGCTGTTATTTTCATATTTTGCACGAATTGATGACGTAAATCATTGAATTTTATTTTTAGAATAAGCTCTGTATGCATTTTGTTCAATGAGTTGGTTCGACTTGCACAGAATGGGTACAATCAATTACGTGTACATACGAACTGTGGACGAACTGTCGTTAATGACAGATCAAATGTCTAGAAATCGTATGAAATGTAGAGAAAATTCCTGAGTCGGACGAAATGTCGGTCTAGACATTTCACGACTGTTCAAGTGTCGTGAAATGCATGAAATGTCGAGAAAATGAATTGGCAAAAAAACGTAAAGTTAAACCATACATCAATTCAATGGGTAGTAATCTGAAAGTACTAGCAATAACAACTTGTTCCATCCGCTGTGTATTCAACAACCCAAGAAAACGAGTCATTTCATGGCTTCCTTCGTATGCAATACCAAAATGTATACACAATGACGGAGAAAGTTGTAGTGACATTGCTACAATAAAAGGAAACCCACCATATTAATACACTAAGAAAAGTAAAATTGGATACAAAAACGATGGAAAGCATGTAATGCATGAAACAAAAATTGCAAAACCTTTATAATCCATGGTAGCTAATCATTTCACGATCAACACAATGTTATTCAAGTGCACGTGTTACTCAAAGGTGTCGGGTTCCGACATGTTTGCCTGTTGTGTCCGGACCCCCCACATCGGCCACATTTTCGTGTGGTGGTCGACCTTTCAGTTCTTGAACGTTTACGTAGTATAGGAGGGCGACCTGGTGCTCGACGTATATTTGGGGGCCACACTTCGATGGAATGAATGGCATTAGGAACAACCCAATCTGACTCCATTCCGACGGGGTAAAGCACTTCTGTGTACGCAGCTCGCCAATAATCTGTGGTGTAGTATGGGGAGCACAAGTCATACAGTGATTTACCAATAGAACAAGCTGCTCGGGATGCATGTGCACACGGAATTTGTCGCATTTGAAACTCTCGGCATGAACAAGTGTTTCCTATAAGGTCAACAGTATACAGTTCTGTACCTACTCCAACCTCGAAAATGAATTCATCCAAATTGCGTACCTGCAAGGTCGCACCGGCATCAAACGATTTTTTTAACTCTGCATCCATTTTTGGGGTCAAGGTACTATGACAATTCGTAGATGCGTTTCTCCTCTCGAAGAACCATTGTTGCTGTAACGACGTAATGTTTTCGACCAACGAGGTTATAGGAAAACTTCGTTGTCGCCTGAGGACTGCGTTTACTGACTCCGCACTGTTATTTGTCATGACATTGTATCGATTACCAACGAAATTTGCCCGTGACCAAGTGGAGAAACCAGCACGTTCCAAATAAGAAGCCATGGCTGGTCGAATAGTTCTAATCTGTGTCATGAAATGTTCAAATTTCGATATACGGTATGCTAGGGCTGCACGCTTGAACAAAAAAATGACATTGCTACTATTATACCTGGCAATAAGATTTTTCTCGATATGCCATATGCAAGCACCGTGGTGAGAAAGCGGGAATACCCTCGTAATGGCCCGCTGAATGCTCTTCTTCCTGTCCGACACAAACACTAGCTGATTTGAGTCATCAATGATGTCTTTCAATTTAGTGAAGAACCAATACCACGATGCATTTGTTTCCCCATCGACAACCCCCCAAGCAATAGGATATATTTGCATATTGGCATCTTGCGCTGCGGCTACTAGTAGTGTTCCCTTATACTTACCCTTCAAATGACTCCCATCAACACAAATTATCGGCCTCATGTACTCTCGAAAACCACGTATACTAGGCCCGAACGCTAAGAAGAAGTACAAAAACCTGTTGTTGATGTCGAGATCAATGTGTGCGACGGTTCCTGGGTTTCTATCAAGTTAACATGTGACAATATGACGGCAATTTCTGAAAACTTTCTTCAGGTGAACCACGAAGAAATTGAAGACCCTTCTCCTTACCCCTCCACGCTTTATTGTAGCTAATCCGTACACCAAACTCACGTTCCATATCGCCAATAATACCGGCAGGAACGTATGGTTGGTTTGCATCATTCAATCGTTGCATTATGTGATGCCCAATTAGTGCACTCGTTGCATGAATTTGTGCATTCCTCCGAACATCTAAAGAACATGTGTGCTCAGGTATGTACCGTCGAATCTTAAATATGTCTGAAGTTTTTATCTTCGAAGCTCGTACTAGCCAATGACACGTGCTATCGACGCAACACACAGTAAGAGATCTAGGATTCGACTTTTTAACCTTGAAATGAAACTTCTCTGTCAAAGCCTTCAGTCGAAGCCTTGTGTGTAGTTGTTTCTTGCTAAAGAAGATCTGATTCTCTTCAACGTCCTCTTCATCCATCGACTGAATTTCATTTCCAATATACGAATTTCCTTCATCGAAACCTACTTCCGTATTATGAATCAGTTGTGGCTGTTGTAGTTCGATCATACCCACTTCGTCACTTCCACATAATGCATCGTCTATTGGTGAGAAACGGTCAATTCCAACATGCACGTCCTGCTCTCGAGCATCATATTCATCTATAATTACACACAAGGCCGCTTCTGTGCAAACAGAAATGTACCATTGCAAATCCTCATCATCGGCTACATCAGCAGGGGGTATATTCATGTTCGGAACTTTAAATTTCAATTGAATTCGGAACTTCATTCTGTCAACATTCAATTTCTCAAATAACTTGTGTACAAGCTCTTCATATCTAATATCATGTCGAATAACAATTGATGTTGTTCGGTCCCCTAACCACTTCCATGTGTTGTCCACGTTGACAAATGTACCACCATACGAGACAATGAATCTCATAACATCTCCCATATCTGCATGTCGTAAATGAAAATATTATCAGCTAATAATGAATATCGAAAACGAAGATGATAGTTGCATGCAAGACGCGAAACGTTGTATACAAAATGTTCCCTAATTTTGTTTAGTATTTAATGTTGTTCTCGACATTTGAATCTTCGACACTTCGAGAATTACATTTAAACTATCATTCTCGACGTTTAGAAACTGTCGAGACGGAAATCACTTCAACATATGCATTTTATCATCTTCTTCAACTTCAACCACCATTTTTGAAAAGAATTAATTCCACCATTAATGACATTCTCAACACACAGGAACCTGAAATTATTATCTACTTAAATTATTGAAGAGTGAATCTAGTTGCATGCAAGACGTGAAACGTTGTATACAAAATGTTCCCTAATTTTGTTTACTATTTAATGTTGTTCTCGACATTTGAACTTTCGACACTTAGAGAATGACATTTAAACTATCATTCTCGACGTTTATAAACTGTCGAGACGGGAATCATTTCAACATATGCATTTAATCATCTTCTTCAACTTCAACCACCATTTGTGAAAAGAATTAATTCCACCATTAATGACATTCTCAACACACAGGTACCTGAAATTATTATCTACTTAAATTATTGAAGAGTGAATCTACTACTTATTTGGATAATCCAATCCAATTCAATGAAACTACTCAACCCTAAACTTATCAATACACAATAAGATTTCAAAGAAAAATACCTTCTACCAAGAAATAATGAGAGCCGAATCAACTTCAAAGTTGGACGAGATTACATTTGTTAACTTGAAATCAAATTAAGCCTTCAAAGTTGGAATTATATACTTCTTTGTTTCTTCAATTTCCTATAATAATTGGTTCATATTTACTTAAAAATTTAAGTAAATGAACTTACATTGATAATAGCTACAAGTATGGTGGCTTCTCATGGAAGCCACTTGCTTTTCTTGAAGGACGTGTTAAATTGGAAAAAAAAAAAAAAAACAGAAGAGAGAGAAATCTTTTCATTAAGGGTAAATTAGACAATTTGTTATCAAATTTGGACATTTTTGCAAGAATTATTAAAAAAGGACATTTTTCAATTGACACCCATAAAATTGGACATTCTTGAAAATATCCCATTAATCTATATGGCCCAGACAAGGGTTCGGGTCACCGATTTTTCACCCGATCGACTGGTCCGGAACGGATTTTATAACTATGGTCCACATCATAATTGTGGTTAATTTGTTCGTTACTTAGCCCTTGTTTTATGAGGATTAAATTAGAGTTTTAATATATTTTGATAAAAGTTGATATAATGCATTGTTGAAAAGTCGATGATTCTATAAAATATGTGATTAAATTTAATTGTTGATTTTATATTAGAATTTTAATCACTATTAAACGGTGCTTATTATCCGGGTCTCTATTATTAGTTGAAAGGCATAAAATTGTTCAATTTTATTGTGTTTAAAATAAATCTCAGAGACAGTGACAGTCCAATTAAAAACAAAAATTACAAAAGGGCGGAAAGAGAAATTAAATCGGTAAATGGAGATGCGGGGGATCGAACCCCGTGCCTCTCGCATGCAAAGCGAGCGCTCTACCATTTGAGCTACATCCCCGAGTTGTTGTTCTGTTCTGATTAATATTTATTATATTTACTTTAATTGCAGCGTCTTGCCTCCATGATGATTGTTGTAACTAAACTTTTAAAGCTTCAAACATTAGTTCAATTGAATTTTTATTTTATGTATTCTTAATTCTTCACTATCATTATAGGTACTTAAGAATCAATATTGGATTTCTGCATTACTTCATCTTTCACCTCCAATTTTTGTTCTACATATGATTTGAATAGTAAATGTTTTCGTCCACTTAAACTTTTTAGTACGTATGATTTTCAATCTAAGCCCTTGTTTGTTCTGCATTCTCCTCCAATTTGTAGGGTTTTTTGGACTGTTTTTGTCAACATGCTGGCCCCCACTATCACACATTTTGGTTCAAAATGTGAGCTGAAAAGATTTGCAATGGTCAAAAATTTTATACATTTGGCCCAAAAATGTAGAACAAATAGGGGCTTGGCCCAAAAATGTAGAACAAACAGGGGCTAAATCTTCAAATTTTAACATATAGTGAAATTTTTAATATGTATGTAAAGGTTGCTAAAATCACCCAAAACAAAGAATGCCCCACTTGAAATTACTAGTTTCATAACCAAAACAATATTGAATGAACAAAAAAGAAACACCACACACAAATGTATTTGATTGATATATGTTGTTGTTGCTACTCTAAAATTTAGCTAGGAGTCAAGGGCGGAGATAGGGGTGGGCTGTAGCCCACCCTTGCCCAAGCCCAACCTATGTTTAAAAAAAATAGAAAAAATAAATAAATTTGGTTGAAGCCCAATTTAGCCCACTGTCACGGTCCAAACCAATAGCCCAATTCCCCCCCTCCCCCGCTTCAATGTGAAAAACCCAATTTCATCTAACCATATCTCACTCACTTTACCTAAACTCACCAAACTCTATCACTCTCTATCGGCAAACCCGAAACGGCGACCTGCTCTTGCTCCAGCTGGACCAGCTCCATCTCCGCCACTGCCTGCTGCCGTCCGCCTCCGAGGTCCATCCGCTCAGCAATAATATTAACAGATATTTAACACAACCGCTCTACATATAAGTTAGATACAATTTTTCCTGTTAATGTAATCTTTAAGGGTCCGTTTGATAGAAAGATGGAAAATGGGTGGAAAGAAAATGTTTTATAGGGAAAAGATTTTCCTAGAAATTGTTTTGCTGGGAATTGTAATTAATTGTGTTTGATTGGTATAATTTTTCATGGAAAATATTGAAAGTTTGGTGTCCTTTTGATTTCATTTTTTTATGAAAATTGTCCATTAAAGTGATGATGTTCACTACCATTGGATTTAGAATTTGTTTCAATTTTCAAAAAAAAAAAACAAAAAAAAATTTGAAAAAAAAATAATCATACTGAATATCATTCATTTGGCTTTGTTTTACATGAAAATTGTCAATAAAAGTGAATTTTTTTTTACCATTGTATCTAAATTTTTTTCCAATTGCAAAAACAAGATTTTTTTTTTTTTTGAAAAGTTGGAAAATATTTTCTCACCAAAACATCAAGAATTTATTTTCTTCAAAAATGTGGAAAATTTAGAAAGTTAGAAAATATTTTCCCGAGAAAATTTCGCCAATCAAACACTACAAAAGTTGGAAAAGGAAAAAGATTTTCCCACTTCCCTAGAAAACTTTGCCAATCAAACGGGGCATAATTGCTTGTTTTTACATTCGGGGTATGGTCATATGGCAACATGGTATATACATTTCTATTTATTGAAAATATATGTAACTTTTAGGCTTTAATCTCCCGTATGGAACCTCAATTTTTGTCATTTTTAACTTGAAATGGTAGTGTGAAAATTATATTAAGCTCCTGCTTGAGTCTCATTTTCTAAAAATTTATGAAGAAAAAAAAGTCATTATAACAAAATTTATTTCCCCCACCAAAAAATGAAGCTGTTGAATTGTATCCAGCTCCAGCTCCTGCTCACATTAATGTTTAATAAATAATAATGAATGTTTAAAGTTTAATTAATATCTAAAATCTGAAATTATGAATGTTTAATAAATTATAAATCTCATTGTTTAATAAATTATTATTAATAATCTAGAACTCACTTTCAATAATAATGAAATGTTTAATAAATAATAATGAAATGCTCACATAGTCACATTAATGTTTAATAAATAATAATTTTTGAAAGTGAATTCTTGCTTAATTGCTTTGGCTTGGATTTCTTATTTAGCTAACCCATAGATAATTTGACATTTTTTGTGAAAACATTTAGCGTTTCTAACTTTTTATTTGGCATTGGTGGTTTGGTTGGACGTGTGTCTAGAAAAAACTTGGGATAGAACTAGAAAGAGAGAGTGAAGATGCATATTTATGCTATAAAATATCGTCGGGTACAACTGTAATAGGTAACATTATGTTACAATTTTCCTTGTTATATATTGTAAATCGAAAACCACCACTTTGCACCAAGAATCACCGGGCTCAGTCTCCAAAACGATCACCACAATCAATGAAACCACCACAAACCTTCACCTCCACACTTTGGTTGCTCCAAACCGATTTTCAGCCCACAAAAGAGCTTGGAGAAGAAGGATAAATAGTCAAGAATGTTAACCACACAGGTTAACTTAAGAAGAAGAAGAGAATCCACTACCAAGAACACAAAGCAAGGTAGAGAAGACACAAAGCAAACGGGATGGTCGACTTCTTTCAAGAGCACAAGAACGGCTATGTTTTCCTGTGTCTAATGTTGGACAAGTGAGTGGGTATGTATAGTGAATGGATTGGGCTTTTAGGTCAAGGGCCCAATAACACAAAGAAAATGTGGGCTATCAACCGATAAGAGCCGTCCTAATTCGGGTTGGGCATGAGCAACCCTAATTAAATTAGGTTGCTTCGAATGGCCCAAGTGGGTTACGTGGATAGTTCCATAAATTGTGGTGTCGATATATATTCAGTCAATTTGGCCAATGCCGACTGGATAAAAAACCAACGAGACTTTCATCATCGCCCAGGGAGGTCGTTTAACAACAAATTGCCTAACATATATAAATTTTATTCGTACATTACGTTTTAAAAATTTTAGCCCCCCGTATGATGAATTCCTGGCTCCGCCCCTGCTTGGAGTTGAATTTAGACATATTCATTCATCCACATTAAATGCTAAAATCTCATAATTTGTCCGAAATTTTTTTGTGTTTTTTTTCAGCTAGAGCAAGCCTGGCATGCAAGAATCCTGCTAGTGTTCAAGCCAATGGCTTCTTTCTTCAGTGGACTGCACTTAGCTGGAAACACAACCAACCTTTTTGGCTCCGTTGTGACTCCAGTTACTGTGGCTCAATTAGCAAGACTCAAACACTCTTGGAATCTCAATGGTTCGCAATGATATTGCACCATGGGGAATTGTCCCTCCTCACACTCACCCTCGGGCTACTGAAATCATAACAGTTCTCAAAGGAACCCTTCATGTTGGGTTCGTCACCTCTAATCCCGACAATAACCAAATTACTAAGGTCCTTCAAAAGGGCAACGTCTTTGTTTTCCCAATGGGACTTATTCACCTCCAACAAAATGTTGAAAAGGTAAATGTTGTAGCAATTCTGGCATTGAGCAGTCAAAATCCAGGAGTGATACCTATTGCAAATACAGTTTTTGGATCAAAACCAGCTATTAGCAGTGATATTCTTGCCGAGGCATTTCAAGTAGACAAGAGCATCGAGGATCATCTCCAAGCTAAATTCCAGAGCAGCAGCAACATAAAAATCACTTAAGAATTGATACGGGAAAATATCGATAGACCCGAGCTCGACCTACCTAACCCGAACTCTATGCCCAATCTTGGCCCACTCCAACTGGGCTGATTCTGGGGTCGGGTCCATTATGAGGTCGGGCCTAGGAATACTAGTCTTATTTAAGTACAAACCCCTAGTTCATTACAAATTTTACTCTAATACAAATTGTGCACCTCTAACAAAATACAAACACCTAAAATAACTAGAATTACAGGAAGTTTAGTCCTTCTAGGACTCCCCCTCCAACATCTATAAATACATAACCCAGCCTTATGATTAAGGTATGTTTTTACATGATATTCAAATATACAATTTTTCACATAATTCTCTTCTGACTTAAGCATCGGAGGGGCAACGAGGCCAAACCTCGACGCCTTTATTTCAGGTATTAGAGATCGGATCTAGTGGAGCTTTTCCATCTGGCTCGGGTTGGTCCAGGTACGATTTTTAGCATCATCATTGGCGCCGTCTGTGGGAAACGCTACAAAAAGCCTCGGTTAACGCATGATCATCACACATTCCTCAAAACCATAAACCCTAATTATGGTTAGAGTCGGAGCAAAGGAATGAAGATCTAACTGGTAATATTCATACATAACAATGTCTTTCGCAAGTATGAATCTCGAACTATCAATTAATATATGTGATTCATTTTCATAGCATGATTATTGAATAATTTTTAATAATTGGTATCAGAGTGAGCATACTAAGATTAGAGTCTTTTAAACAAAAATTAAATTGCTTTTATAGGTTCTGCCTCTTTTTTCTCACAGACATATTCCGCAGATTCATAGCAATTTTTTTTAACCTTTTAGTTTCCCACGTTGTTTCTTATTTCTCAAGGGCTATTGATTTTGTATCAGTTTATGGGGATGTCATCGTTTTAACAGAGAGGCAACAACCCTTTAAGGATTCTCAATCTCTGCTAAACTCATTCTTCCCTTCCAAGCTGAATTACCGTAATTTAGTTTTGGGTCTTCACTTATCGTTCGTACCCAAGTGTTCCATGAACTGAAATTTTACTTAAAAACTTACAGTGACTATGAGTGAAATTTTCCCTGAATATATACACACAATATGGAAAACTGAGTACAAATGATATTGGGGCATAAAAGGACGGTTGGATTAACATACTCAAAGTTGAAAAATTGGATTAACATACTTAATTACTAATTATCCAAGGTCCCAATTCCTCTTTCTCCTCTCTCTCTGGCAGCCCGTGTGTTTGTATAGATTTTAATTTGGGTTTGCTTTGGTTTGTATATGAATTACCCATGTATGGATTAGCCTTGGTTTGAGTTATATGTGCGCGTGTATATGTTGCTGTGTGTATACTCTCCTCTCTCGTTGCTTGCGGCGACTATCGCTACTATAATTGGGGAAAATTTCAGTTAATTTGGGACGGGAGCTTTTCTGCAATTTTAGATTATTTGGGGGCATGCCTGCAATTTAATTAAAGGTTCACTTTGGAATTTTTAAAGAAAGGGACATGTTCTATAATTTCTATAATTTGAGGCCCTCCATTCATAATTTTAATTCGGGGTCAATTACGTAATTCCAAAACATTAAATTTAAACGAGATTTTTTCAAAATTTGATCCAAATATTTTTCAATTTTTAACTAAATTTAAAATTATATTCAAAATTGACCCATATATTTCAATTTTGACCTAGAACTAAAATTATATTTAAAATTGACGACTTTATATTTTTGTTGAAATAATTAAATGTCGTTATTATTTGTTCATTAAATTTCATTTTTATGTATTGATATTTAAGTTGTCAATTTCATCTCATAATCGCACATGAAATTCGTTTTTTTTTCGTTAGTTAATGATTGTGATTATGTTGCGTGATTATTATTATTGATTTTTTTTATGGACTTCAAGTCCGTCTTCGTGCTCCCATTAAAAGAAATATTTTGAAATAAAAGTGGTGGTAGCTACCGCTTATTTTTATTTATTTGGTTTTCTTTCAAAAAAAAAAAAAGCCATGTTGGACAACAAAAAGTCATGTCGGGCCGCAAGTCATGTCGGGCCACACAAAGCTCTATTGGGCCACAAGCCCCGTCGGGCCACCAAAAAGCCCCGTCGAGCGATAAAAAAGCCATGTTGGGCTACAAGCGCCATCGGGCCCTTACGGCATAATGCGAGCGATCACCTCAAAATATGCCGTGAGCACTCTCTAAGACATGTTACGTGCATGATCTCACCAAAGCCTTGTCCCGCGCAGGCAACTTCGAGACATGCTACGGGCATGATCTCACCAAAGCCCTGTCCCGCGCAGGCAACTTCGAGACATGCTACGGGCATGATCTCACCAAAGCCCTGTCCCGCGCAGGCAACTTCGAGACATGCTACGGGCATGATCTCACCAAAGCCCTGTCCGCGTAGGCAACTCGAGACATGCTACGGGCATGATCTCACCAAAGCCCTGTCCCGCGCAGGCAACTTCGAGACATGCTACGGGCATGATCTCACCAAAGCCCTGTCCACGCGCAGGCAACTTCGAGACATGCTACGGGCATGATCTCACCAAAGCCCTGTCACGCGCAGGCTACTTCGAGACATGCTACGAGCATTATCTCACCAAAGCCTTGCCATAAGCAAGCACCACAAAACCTTATTCCGTGCAAGCATCGTTGCGAACACCTCGTATATTCATGAAAAATTAGTCCTAAAAATCATCAGGCAAAATGATCGATCTTAAAAGCCCCAAACTTTCTTTCCTAGATATATGTACTCGGGGGCTTATCAACACATCAACCTAGCAACTCGAGCTACTTGGCCAAAACACGGCCTTGTAACACGTCTCGAGCTTCTTCAATAGGACTCGAGCTACTTGGCCAAAACACGGCCTTGTAACATGTCTCGAGCTCCTTCAACATCACTCGAGCTACATAGTCAAAACCGGCCTAGTAACATGTCTCGAAGTGATTAAACAAACAACACTCGAGCTACTTGGCCTAAAAATGGCAAAGTAAAACGCTTGAGCTATCTCTTACAAGTACTCGAGCTACTAGGCCAAAAATTGGCCAAGTAACAAGCTCGAGTTACTTAATTAATACAAAACTCAAGCTTATTAGCCAAAAATTGGTTAAGTAACGAGCTCGAGCTACATACAAATTACAAATCGCACAAAAACTTAAGTTTGTTGCACCTCTTTGCATCTCACCTCACAGCTGAAGCATGTAGCTGTGACCTGGATGCACGGGGGCCTGTGATACGGGAAAATATCGATAGACCCGAGCTCGACCTACCTAACCCGAACTCTATGCCCAATCTTGGCCCACTCCAACTGGGCTGATTCTGGGGTCGGGTCCATTATGAGGTCGGGCCTAGGAATACTAGTCTTATTTAAGTACAAACCCCTAGTTCATTACAAATTTTACTCTAATACAAATTGTGCACCTCTAACAAAATACAAACACCTAAAATAACTAGAATTACAGGAAGTTTAGTCCTTCTAGGACTCCCCCTCCAACATCTATAAATACATAACCCAGCCTTATGATTAAGGTATGTTTTTACATGATATTCAAATATACAATTTTTCACATAATTCTCTTCTGACTTAAGCATCGGAGGGGCAACGAGGCCAAACCTCGACGCCTTTATTTCAGGTATTAGAGATCGGATCTAGTGGAGCTTTTCCATCTGGCTCGGGTTGGTCCAGGTACGATTTTTAGCATCATCAAGAATCAACAGATAGGAGGTGCTGCTACTGCTAGTGTTCATAATTTGGATCTGTTTTGCAATTTATGTGGTTCTTCCTTTATTTTGTTTTTCTTGTTATTTACTTTTTATATGTAATTTTGTTTTTCTTGTTATTGAGCCTTTTTATATGCAATTTATGTGCATCAAACTCACCAGGTCAATACAATACTAACTTTCTTTAAGAGAACTCTGGAAGGTTTCTCTCATAATAAGCATACACGCAAAGTGGTTCGTGCTCCAATGCAGGCATGGGCGGTACGCTACACCAATCTTGTGGGGATTATTTATTATGAATAATGTTATCTAAGACACGTTTATGTGACATTATGTAATAGACTCAATTAAAGGTGAAATTATATGATTCTTTTAATTGAACCTATTATTTAAGTCACCAATAATGCCACCTAGATTGGTGTTAAGCACCAATAATTTTTTATTATTTCACTAAGGGTCCGTTTGATTGCAAAGGTGGAAAATTAGTGGAAAAAAAATGTTTTACTGTGAATTGAATTGCCTAAAATTTATTTTACTGGAAATTGTAATTAGTTGTGTTTGATTGGTATAATTTCCACCTAGAAAATGTTGAAAGTTTGGTGTCCATTTGTCTTCATTTTTTGTATGAAAATTGTCCATTAAAGTGATAATTTTTTCTACTATTGCGTTTGGAATTTGTTCCAATTACCAAAAAATTAAAAAATTAGAAAAAATTTATCATACCGAATACCATTAATTTGACTTTGTTTTACTTAGAAATTGTCAACAAAAGTGAAAATTCTTTTTACAATGGTTGATAGAATTTGATGTCGTTGCTCAAAAAAAGATAGAAATTGCTTTCCCACTTGATAGGTGTGAAAACAAAATCAAGCAACCTAGAAAAAGGTGGGAAAAACAAAAGTCAGACAAATTTGTGCTATCAAACACCCTTAATTGGCTAAAGTTGGAAAACATTTTCTTTTTCCATCCATTTTCTAGGCTATCAAACATGGCCTAAATTGTTAAAAAAAAAAAAAAAAGATAATTGTAAAAATGATCTTCCTAAATCTTTTTCTCTATATGATATATCTCATAAATACACCATCATTATGTATCATTCCAATACTAACGGCCATATTCCGCATGCTTACTATTCAAATCAAACACCACTGCCCCTTAACGGTCCATTTTCCACATTATAAACCAAAATCGGACATCTTAAATTTAAAAACCCAATTCTTCGCAAGAAGCCTTTCCCCACTTCTCTGCTTAAAGCTGTGCCAATTTTTCAGATTCTTTCACTATATAATGGAAAATACTAATCCTAATATTGCTAGCGTTCAGCATGTAAAGAAAGCATCCTCAGATCAACTGCTAAGAAAGTTTGCCGAGGTGGGTTCTGAATCAAATCACAAGTTATCGGCTAAAAGCGAGTCAAGAAAGGCAAAACGTGCAAAAAGAAGCACCTCTCTTAACACTAATGTAAATGCTTCTTCGGTAGAGATAAATTCACTACTTCCTCCATCAACCTCCAGGAAATCGTTATCGTTTATTCCGAGACTAGAGATGGGTAAGGCCAAGATCAGAGCTAGGGAGCTGAAGAACAAGTCCATCATGTGTACCATTGAGAAGGTGATTTTTATTTGATTGTGTATACTCTGTCAGTGTGTGTTCATTGAGGAGTACATATACTCAACTTACCTTCTTGTATCAATGAGCAGACATGGCGTAAGACTATTGCAGGGGCTTCGAGGGTCTTGATGGAGAAGCATTACAATAGGCACAAGCGTCTAATTAACGATGCATATTAGGTGATGAATATTAAGTAACTTTCCCATCAGTTTCATTTCAATATTGCAGTCATATATAGTCATAATTTTCTTGAACTCGAAATTAAACTCATTTGCATTACAGACTGACATTCATTCATCCAGAATGCAAAAATTCACAATAAACTGATAGTATATAACAGATACATTCAACAAATAAAGAATTACTGTAAAAGCAGAAATTGGACTATCCCTTTTATCTTAAAGTAAAGTCACAACAACATTTTAAAATGTTCAACTCTTCTTTCTACCTAGTAATGTCCAATAGGAAAAAATGAATATTTGCCAGGATTATTGTTCAGAACTTGAAAAAGTAAGACTCCGGAAAGAACAAAAACAAACTGAAAAGGATAAACGAATTAGAAAGCAATTCCACAAGAGTTTATATAAATTCTTCCAATTGACTATTATTGGCAAATGTTGATTTAAAAACATTTTCTGTGAACAATCGAAGGGCCAGACTCATCATACTCTGCTTTTGCTATCCACATCTGCACTCACAAACAAGAAAAGTTTTATAAAAAATTAGTGAGGTTCCTACCCAAACCAGTCTTTAGCATTCAAATAATCAAACATTAGAAAAGTTGATCAATTAACTATAAAGTTCATGCTTGACACGTATCGGATACTGACATTCCATTACATGTGTTTGACACGCCTCGTGGCAAGTTTTTTTTTTCTATATTTTTTAAATATTTACCACCCAGGGGCATTTCCCAAACACACATTATGCACAAATAGGGTAATTTTTGTTATCTTTAACCCTTTGTTAGTAGAAATACGGCAGTCATGAAGCATACCTGTTGGAATGTGCTTAGGGAGGCTAAAATAGAACCTCCAATCCATACACTGTACTTCCTTTCTGGTGGAGCCACCACCTTAATCTTCATGCTGCTTGGAGCTAATGCAGTAATCTCCTTGCTCATCCTGTCAGCAATGCCCGCAAACATTGTGGAGCCACCACTAAGAACAATGTTGCCATACAAATCCTTCCTAATATCAACGTCGCACTTCATGATAGAATTATATGTAGTTTCATGTATTCCAGCAGCTTCCATTCCAATCATGGATGGCTGAAACAGGACCTCTGGGCAGCGGAATCGCTCGGCACCAATAGTGATCACCTGTCCATCTGGCAGCTCATAGTTTTTCTCCACGGACGAGCTGGTCTTACCTGTTTCTAGCTCTTGTTCATAGTCGAGAGCAATGTAAGAGAGCTTCTCTTTTATATCCCTTACAATTTCACGCTCGGCGGTTGTGGTGAAAGAGTAGCCTCGCTCTGTTAGTATCTTCATGAGGTTATCTGTGAGATCACGTCCAGCCAGATCCAGGCGGAGGATTGCATGGGGGAGTGCATAACCTTCATATATGGGGACTGTATGGCTGACACCATCCCCAGAGTCAAGAACAATTCCTGGCAACAACAAAAATAAAGTTCATGTTTCTGCAAATAGAGATAACTTAGCAAATTTATGATGCATGCAAGTAGTTCAACATCGTTTAAGTGAAGAGCAATCATGCAAATAATATCAATGTGTTTCCTATTTGTCTTCTTAGTTTTTAGTTGAGAAGTAAACAGAATACGCGATCATATTTGTGCCTTAAAGTGTATATACATTTCAAATAATATTTTCAATGCAATTATTTTCTAGATGACTATCTAGTTAACTTGAGATTAGGTTGATTCACTAAACTTAGCAACTTTATGCGCAATGTTGAATCTATTACATGACTATCTAGTTAACCAACGATTTTATATTAGTGTTCAAAGAGAGAACATAAACTGAACTTACCAGTTGTACGACCACTGGCATAAAGGGAAAGAACTGCTTGAATGGCAACATACATGGCAGGAGTATTGAAGGTCTCGAACATGATTTGTGTCATTTTTTCTCGATTGGCCTTGGGGTTAAGGGGAGCTTCAGTCAAGAGAATCGGATGCTCTTCTGGAGCCACACGAAGTTCATTGTAGAATGTGTGATGCCAAATTTTCTCCATATCGTCCCAATTGCTGACAATTCCATGCTCAATGGGATACTTGAGAGTCAAAATACCTCTCTTGGATTGAGCTTCATCACCAACATATGCATCTTTTTGGCCCATCCCAACCATTACACCAGTGTGACGAGGACGCCCTACAATACTGGGGAAAACAGCCCTTGGAGCATCATCTCCAGCAAACCCAGCCTAATAATTATATGATAAAATAATGATAGTGAATCAATGCACAATTCTTTTATACAGAAGTAATAAAGTTTATACAGGTACTGGATGTTGGATGGTTACCTTGACCATTCCTGTTCCATTGTCGCATACAAGAGGCTGAATATCCTCAGCTTCTGCCATCTCTTAAATGTCTTGAAAAGAGAAAAAAAAAAATCAATTTTATGCAGAGAAGAGCTATTTCATAACCATTATTTATTTTATTTTTTGTTTCATTTGATGTAATCCCAATAAAAACAGAAGAACAAAACCCCAGTATTTCTTAGAATTTTGATCGATATATGCATATTCACCTAATCACCTCTAATTTGTAAAATAAATTATCAAATTCAACTAGTTTTGAAGAGAACCCAGATAAACGCAGATCAATAAATCATTCCATCAAACTTACATAATGTGTTCATAATTCAAAATGCCCATTAATCAGCATATTGGGATGGATAACATAACAAGAAAAAACAAAACCCAAATTCCTTACACGGATCAAAAAATCATTAATGAATCAAGATTGTACCAATGAGGCTTTCTTGAAAATGGATTTCTCTTTTGTTATAGTACCCGCCCTCTTCTTCTGAAAAACGGGAAATGAAATTGTGTTGAGTTTTGATATTTCAGCTTCAAATATATGGCTGTGAAGATCTGGGCCGTTGGTTATTATGATTTACATCAGTACTGTGTGGTCCCCATCACACCATCACATTGATGGTGTATATAGCTGGATGACTTTTGCATTCACTCTGCTGTATGGACCAATGTACCCCTCGACTCTTGCTTAATTCCCCATTCATTCTCAAGAACTTTTGGGGGAAATTTTCACCCAGTCTCCAAACATTACGACTTGTTTTACTTAGGTCCCCACTCATTTTCGGTCGTGTTTAGGTCATTCAACTTTCCGTCAAGCGTTCACTTCAAAAAAATACGGAGATAAGTTATGTATAAATAGAAGTATCATTGGAAGAATGTGTCGTGCTGAATTCAAGTGAATCTAGCTCATTTTCCTTACATGCACCAAAAAATAGTTCGATAACCTAAATGCCTATTTGACATGACTTTTGAGAAGTTAAAATAAACTTTTGAGACCCCAAATCTATTTTTGGAACAATTTTATAAAAGACTTCTTCTAATTATAGAGATTTTATATAAAATTGGTCTAATATGATTTTCTCTAAAAGTTCTCTCTAAAGAAAGAGCTATTTTAGAAATTAGTGTTCAAACACTAATGAAGGTAGATTCCATATAAAGCATGTTTACAAGAAGGAGAAGCAAAAGCAAAAATAAAATTAAACTGGCCCTAAATACAACAAAAAATGAACACAAATGAGGTAAGAGATAATATCTGAGGACTATGGGATAAGAATTTTTCTAATGGTGTGTTTTATTGTATTTATTTTTCATGAAAAAATGTCAGTTTTTCACCAATTTTTTTTTTTTTTTTTTTTTTTAGTGTTTGATTGCTATTTTTTTCATTCAAAATATGCATAATTTTCCTTATTTTTAAAGAAAATATTTTATTTGAGAGGAGTGGGTTTTTGTTTTTCTCAAACAAGAAAAATATTTTCTTTTTTAGGAGATATTTTTCATGACAACCAAGCATACTCTAAGCTTATTTGGTGCACATTTTGGGAGTAATAATACATATTTACTGTTGATGTAATTGAGAATATATGGTTGAAAATGAAGGAAAGATAATTGATGTGATGAAAATTATTATTTTATTAAAAAATGTATAGTTGAAAATTAGTAGAAAAATGAAAATGAGAAAAATAATGTGGCTCAAACATGAACTCTAATTATTTTTAGTGGTAAACTAACATGGATGAGCAAATATTTTTTTTGTTAATTAAGGGGACATGTTATGTACGGTAAGCGAAAACTAGAGGGCAAATTCGTCAGTCCACACCAAAAAGTTGAAAAATGACTTTATTTTGTGCAACTTTTTCTCTTTTTCCTTTAACTTGGTCGCGGGATTAGTGGGAGTGCAATAATATAAATACGTGGACATGATGGAATTTATGTGGGCCCCATTGTCAGCTCACCCAACAGACTGGAGATGATGTTGCAGGATTTTGTGTCCCCACGTTCACCGGTTGACCCGGTCAGCAGTCTACCTTTATCGCTCTGTCCAAACGTGCCATGCAGTATTGCACTCTATATTATTATTATTTTTATTTTTTTTTATTGTTGAATAAGTTTTCAAATACATTAAGACACTGTTTGGTAGCTATTATTTACCAATAATGATATTTTGAATAGTGAATTTTAAGAAAAAAAAATTGTTGTGTGAATGTGCATCTAAAAATGAGTATATACAAAGGCGAATCCAGGGTTCGAGTTCAGCTAGGGCGGACCGCGAACATTGAACGCTTACTCTCAACGGTCAACTTTCGTGATAAGGGTGTTGTTTATTAATATTTAATTAAATGATATTCAAAAAATCGTATGGACTAGAATTAGAAGAACTAAATACACCACTAGAACTAGAACTATGTACCAACTTCCATTTCGGATGAAAAAATCGTTATATAATCTATAAAATGTTCTAATTTATTTTTCAATCAAACATGCAATATATATTAACAAAATGTCAATATTCAGTTTACAATTAAAATTAATTAAACAACCATTATTATATTAACAAAGTTGAAATTATTTATGTGCTTATGTGATTTCACTTTTCCGCAATCGATTTTTTTGTGAAAGAAAAGTGGAACTTTCTATTAATTAAATAAGTTTTGTTGAAAGTCTCATCATGACACTAAGGCCAATTAAAACCGGTAAAATGAACATATATTATTTTGTTTCATTGTGTGTCACAAATTAGTGCTTGCCATGATTGTAAACATATCAATATACTTTAGCAAAAGGCCATAGGTTCAAATTCACTTTGCACTTATTTTTGGTAAAAATTGTTTCCAAAAAGAAAGCGACAGCCAACTGAGCTACCAAGGATGATTGTAAATAAGATGAAGTACCAGATATATAATATAAATCTTTTATCTATTCTCAACAACAAAAAAATTCCTCTCGGCGAATCCAGCTAGGGCGGCCGCCCTAGCTGGCCACCCCCTAGATCCGCCACTGAGTATATATATAAAAGAGTTTTAATTTAAAGACCATGAAACGGGGACTAAATTATTATTGCCTATTAGTTTGAGTTATTACAAAAAAAATTATTGCTTAATCAAACGAATAAAGGGCAAGAAAGAATTTATGGAAAAATAAAAAATCTGAGTAAGAACTGAGAAGCACATAAAAACATATCTTTTAATAAAAAAATTAATATTAAGGAAAAAATTAAAGAAGTTAATTATTTTTTATTTTTATTTTTTTGGGACTACTGATAACTCATCTTGTCATTTCCAGCTCTTGTTTGATTTTAATTATTTGAGAATAATTTTTTTTTTTTCAAATAATCACTTTTTTTTCCTAAATTTTGTTACTTTTGAGCTACACGTTTACAAGAAAATAAATATTTTTCAAATAAGCATTTCTCAAATAATCTAAACCAAACAAACGCATCTTATGTGTTAAACCTGCACAAGGTAATGTTTTTTCTTCCTTTGATGCGTAAGTTAGTAATTGGATGATGATATGAGATAATTTGGTGAAGAGTGTATACTACTTTTTTATTGAAAACGTCTTAATGCTCTCGTAGTATTGGGATGAGGTTTTTTTTTTTATATATATATAGTTTCAGGTCCCTTCACCATCCAAATCGCTATGTAAGACTTAGGGTTTAGAAATGGGCGCGAAAGATCCAATGTCAATTGAATCAAACTAGAATCAATCGACTCGATCAGTTCTTATTTCTAATGTCCAAAATCACGAATCGAGAATGGGTTCTAACCCAACATTCAATAATGCTCATTATTTTGATTTGAATATTGTATTAATAATTATAAAATTTTAGTTATAGACCTAAATCAAACCAGAGTTCAGTTCGATTTTATAATCATCGACGGAATTAATGGTTTCATTATAAGAAAATAATTGATTCTTACGATTATGTTCGATTCAATTCAAATTGTTGATCTATGGTTGATTATGACCTTAATGTTTTGAATATAACAAACAAGCTATTTTATTTACTAACATTTGATTTTGAGTGATGATAGTTCAATGTTAAAATCGATCAAGAATTGTCAAAATGAACACATCATAAATCGGTCTCGAAATGAAGATCATAGTGAAAGTTAGCATTCGAGACGATAACGATTTCCATACGACGATCGAATTGAAATTTGAAGATTCGCAAAAGACGCAAATCAAGATACAAACCAACGACAAGTCAAGACGATTAAACATTGTACATTTATATGTAAATGCATTAATACGTCAATCTTTAGCAAGTGTATAAAGTTCAAATTATTTTCATAATTCATCATTACTTGCATAAAATGTTTGATCAAAAGTAAAATTGATTTCCAAAATGATGTTTAAACTTATACCATATTTTTAACATCATTCAAAACATTTTCCAAAAATAAAAAAAATCTAGTCAATCGGTTGACTTCAGCCGATCGAAAGTTGACTTTTCGGTCAACCAAAAATCCAACGATTTGATTTGCAACGGCTATATTTTGATCAATCGAAAATTTCGATCAACCGAATTTACCCGAGAGTGCCTATTTTTACTCTATAAACATCAATCTCTTTTACATTCAATTCTAACAACTTACAAGAGATTTTTAAGAGTTTATTTGTTGAAAATCATTGAGTTTACTTGATTATAAATTCTATTTCATTTATTACAAAGAATTTTTTGATTGATCAAACTAATTTTCATCTATCTCATCAAGAATTCTTTTTGCAAAGAAACTTTCACAATCTCATCTATTTTTCATTCTTAGTAGAAATTTTATTTGCCAACACTTTGATTTAAGTGTAATCTTTTTTCATACTTGTATTATTTGTTAAGAAAGATCATTTGTTGAAAAACTTTGATACAAAGATACAAATTATTTCATTATCTATTCTTCATTCTTGATAGAAGTTTTATTTGCCAACACTTTTATTAAAGTGTAAAATCTCTCTTCATACTTAACTTATATTATTTGTTAAGAAATATCATTGGTTGAAAACATTGATACAAAGATACAAACTATTTCATCATCCATCATTCATCAAAATTTACAACAAAAACACTCGAGCTTTACTATTTGCTATATATTAAAGTGTTATCATAACCCTCTAATACTTAACTTGATTATATAACGTAAGAGAGTTTCTTCAATTGTAAAATTATTACTTACATTTTGACGATTTCGAGAGCCTTGTGAAAACTCGATTGTAAGGATAGGTGCTCCTTGTTGTAAGCCACATAAAGATAAGTGCTTCTTGTTGTAAGTCACTTAATGGTATGTGCTCCTTGTTGTAAGTCACCTAAGGATAAGTGTTTCTTGTTGTAAGTAACTTATGGATTGGTACTCCTTGTTGTAAGTTACCATTATAGTGCATTTGGTCTTGCTCGTGACGGAGAGTTTGGTAACGGAGATGTAGAACACATTGTGTATCGAACCTCATTAAATTGGTTTGTTATTTTTACATTATTGCACTTTACTTTACATTGTCATTTATATTGTGTTATATCCATACTTGAATTAAGTTATCGTATTTGCATATTTACTTGTCATATTACACTTTGCATTTATATTTTGTGTATTGAATAGTTTTGAAACTAAATGTCGAAAAAGTTTCAAAAATCAATTCAACCCCCTCTTGGTTAGTTATTTTTGGACTAAAACAAATTTCATTCTCTGTTTAACCAAACCATTTGGACTCATTCTTAGGCTGGACATAGTTCAAATCGATCGGTTTGGCTCTAAAGAGAACCGAATCGAATCAATTCCGAATTTTCATGTATTTAGTAAATGGAGTCATCGGGTTCAAATTTAATTATGTAATCGTTCAGTTTGGTTCCATTCGATTTTTCGATTTCCATATAATAATTATTTTTTTAATATTTACAACAACATTACATTAATTCAATAAATGACATATTCAATTTTAGCTCTTACAAAATAACTTAGTCAAATCCCGTGATATCTTTTATGTCTCTCTTTGTTGAATTCTTCATAAATTTGACCGTTAAAGTCACATAAAAATGAAGATGGCTTGATCACAATAATAAAGAGATGTGCAGCCAAACTTCCAATTCAAATTATCTAGAATGACAGAGACGACACTAAAGTAGAATAAGCGATTTTGATAAAACTTAGGTCAATTTAATTAAGTTGACATTGAGCTGGAAATTGGAATTAGGAAAAATCATATTTTGAGTTTTGATTAAGGGTCCGGTCAAGCCCCATTTTTGTGTAGAACACATTTTGAAATAGTAGATTGATGGAGAACATGTGGTTAAAAACGAATGAAAAGTTTTGGAAAAATTAGGTACAATACCCTAAAAAAATTATGTATTTGATTAATACCTTAAAATTAATTTAAACTACTATTACCGTATTAATTACATTCAAAACCTTAACATCGACAACAAAAACCCAAATTAGAAGAGGAAATCCCCATTATTTCTTCTCTTCTTAGCCATTTAACCTGAGACACTAGGAATTTCAATTGTCTGCTTGTTTATGAAGTGATTATTAATACTCATGTTAATTCTCAGTTGCAGTCGAGCAAGCCCTTTCTCATTTTGAACAAATGGTTGATAAAGGTTTTGTGCCCCAGTCAACTACATTGAATAATGTGCTGAATTTTCTTGTAAAGAGGAATAAATTCGAGAAAGCTTGGTTTGTATTTGATAGATATAAGGGAAGAATTGTTACGATTGCATACACTTTTGGTATTTTGATGAAGGGTTGTCGTGATACTAGTGATTTGAAGAGAGGTTTTTAGGTTTTGGATCAAATGTCTGGCAAGGGTGATAGTCCAAATGTTGTTGTATATACTACGTTGATTGATGGGTGTTGTAAGGATGGCGAAGTTGAAAAGACAAATGAATTGTTCTGTAAAATGGAAGAGCTGGGTTTGGTTGCTAATCAGTATACTTACACTATTTTGATAAATGGGCTCTTTAAGAAAGGACTTGAAAAGGATGGATTCGAGCTCTAGGAGAAGATGAAGCTTGATGGGGCTTTGCCTGACTTGTATACTTACAATTGTGTGATGTATGAGTATTGTAAGGATGGTGAGATAAGCAAAGCTTATGAACTATTCGATGAGATACGTGAGAGAAGAGTGGCATGTAATGTTGTGACATTCATCACCTTGATTTGAGGATTATGTGGAGAAAAGAAGATGAGGGAAGCAAAAATTACTAGTTTGGAGGATGGATTGAGCCCGACTATATTTACTTACATCACATTGATTAATGGGTACTGTCATTCTTGGAAGTTAAATAAAGCTTTGAGTTTATTTAATCAGTTGAAGTCATTTGGTTTAACACCTTTCAATCTGTGTAAGCTACTGATAGCATTGACATTCTGCCTGCTGGAGGCTTTCTTGCATGTACTGTTGGCAATTGCACAAGAACAAAGTAGGAAAATCATGTATCATTGTTTGATATCCGTGCTGGTTTTTATAGTTTTATCAAGAACAAAATTGCTTTATATAAGGATGAGCTCTTATCTTGTACGAATTTGATTAGAGGTGGATTTTTGTCAATAAGAAAATCACCATCATATTATTGTTGTCATTTCCTTTTAATTTTATTTTTGTCATTTTTTTTATGTTCGTCACTTTTGAGTGTTTGTTACTTTTTTTAATTCTCGTCACTTTTTTGAGTTTGTCACTTTTTTTATTGTCTGTCACTTTTTTAATTTGTATATCTTTTTTTAATTTGTGCCACTTTTTTGAATTCGTCACTTTTTAAAATTTGTCACTTTTTTTTATGTTTATCACTTTTTCAGTCACCTTCTTGATTTTTGTCACTTTTTTTAGTGACAAATATTAATTTTTAATAAAAGTAACATTGTATGTCATTTTTTAATTAAAAAAATGAAAGTGTCACTTTTTCTATTAAAAAGTAACAGTTGATTTTATACAGTATTTTTTACTTTCAAAATATGTTTCATATGATTTTTCAAAAGACCCTTAATTTTAAGAGTATTTTTCTAAGTTACCCAAAAGTTTTTGGGTTGCATATAAGCTCATGTTTGGTACACATTAAAATTTTCATTTTCATTTTTCAATAATTTTCAACTACACATTCTTCAATAAAATAATATTTTTCATCACATCAATAAATTTTCCTTATTTTTCAATAACACATTCTTCATCAATCTATTATTTCAGAATATATTATTCCAAAATAATGTGACTCAAACATACCCTAATATTATTTTATTAAATAATGTGTGATTGAAAATAAGAGAGATAAACATGTATTTTGAAAAAAAAAGAAAAAAGAATTGAGGATCAAACAAAGTTTAAATTAGTTAGTTAACATTTTATTTAAAAAATTAAAATAATTTGACTTATTTAAGATTAAAAAATTGGAATATCAAAAAATTGGAAGATTCAAATTTTTTATTTTTGGCTTAGAATTGAGGATCGAATCAAACTTCGCGATACTCGATTCAAATATCCGTTCCAATATTTAGAGCGTGTTTGAGTCAGATTATTTTGAAAGAAATGTATTTTGTAATAATAGATTGATAGAGAATGTGTAGTTGAAAAAAAAAGTTATTAATGTGATCTAAAATATTATTTTATTGAAAAATGTACGATTGAAAATGAATAGAAAAATGAGAATAAAAATTTTAGGGGCCGTTCTCTTTGTGTTTCAGTTTTGTGTTTTGAATTCATTTTGTGTTTTGTGTTTTGAGTGTCTGTTTTGAAATTTCTGAAAATGCGTTCTTTTTACTATTCTGAAAAACTGTTTCTGAAAACATAAAAATGGAAAACGCGTTTACTTTGAAATTTTGAGAATTTTTTTTAATAATATTTTATTTAAAAAATCTGATTATTCAATAAATTTTAATAGTTTAATGTTAATATAGTATTAAATAATATATAAATTTTAAAGTTGGTGAATCTTGAAATATTTTTTTTCCAAATATAAAAAACATAACCTAAATTAAATTTGGCAAATCCTTATTTTTGTTCTTGTACGTAACTTGTGACAATAATTAATTAACATCAAGTCACAATCAAACATAATCAAGTTGCAAAAAAAAGGAAGTACTAATCTCATGTTGACATGTTAATAAATATTTTGAAATTAATTTTATCGAATTCATGTTAGTTCTCATAATTCTTGTCAAATACAATTTTGATCGTCTAAACACGATGACTATCATCAGTGATAATAAATAGCATTACTCTTTGATTATAGATAAACTACTTATAAGCAAAAAGACAGATCACAAATATTATCAATATCTAAAAATCAATCAGTTGGCTTCTCATAGTCATTTTACCCTTAGCATACAAATTACAGGAGACTCATACAATGTAACTCCAGTCCTAGAATATCATACAATGTAACTCTAGTGTTGTGTTGCTTGATATTCCTATCATGAATATGTACGGGAAACGGAAATAACATGAGAAGACGATGTTCCGCCCAAGGCTGTCGTATTTATAGAAGAATTAGGTCCCACAGTCAGACTGACAACAGAAAAAATAATAGTGCCAGAAACTATAGCAACATTTTGACCAACTTTAACATTGCTAGATAAATTGAAACTTATTGTACAGCCTTCTACCGGACAAATAATTGATATATAAGGAAGTATCTCCAAGTTCCCGGCACCAACTACATAAATGTCAGTATTTATATGTAGGTTTGAACTGAGCAAACAAGTAGTATCAAATGAACCAACGCCCTCCAAGTCCTCACAAGAAGCAAAATCAGCTGTCTGATTTGAGAATCTTGATTCTTGAAGTCGACTACTGGCACTAGTTTGAGTTCCATCGATTAAAAATGTTCCCGAATGATGATGATTTAATCCTTCCCTTAACATAGAGGAACCACTTCTGTTCAAGCCCATGCTATGAGAGATCACACACGTTAAAAGATATCCCAACAAAATGCACCAGTAAATGTGATGTCGAATTTTCACTAAAAGCATCATCATCTACCAAAACAATATGCTTCAACATTCAAACATCAACTTGGCAGAACTGCTATAAGTATCGAAGTACCACAGAACTTAGTAGGATCGGTGGAGCCAAACACAAAAGGCAATCTTCAAATTATCCCACTATTTTTCTAATGCTCATATATCACAAAAAAAACTATTCATAAACAGCGCCACACCATTATGCAACACGTGAAAATTTTCCTGTAAGCAGAAACTTATAATCGAGTATTAATCTGAGCTCAAGAAAATAAACCTGTAAAGCTATACTTTTTCTACCAATTCTAGAATTTTAGTGCTGAAGACCAATTCTAGAATTTTGGGTGCTGAAGAATTGATCTAGTTCAACCAAAACTTGACTAAAATAAGAAATTTCAACATAACTTAAAAAATTTCGTTCTATAACTTTAGAAAATAAAAGAAAAGCTGAAAATGAGATATACAATAACAAATTGAGATGTCCATCTGTACAGGAAATGCAGATTAAAACATAAACATAAACAACGTCAATCCCTGCTTAAACACATGCCCGTGTACTATTGCAAACCACCTTCTAAATCTCGTGCAAAAAAGGTATATAAATATATAGAAAGTGAAAGGGTGAGAGAGAGACTACCCAAGAGCAAGAAATTCGGTTGAATCTCAGAATAGGTCAGGGTTCAATTGTGAAATTCTACGCTCTTTTTTTTTTTTTTTGCTATTCTTAATTATAGTGAAAGCAAATCTATTCAGTTAGCGTTCGGTCTCTCTTTCTCACTCGAGATTGACTGATTTAATGTACAAGAAACCACTAAACGATGCCGTAAAAATCGAGACTTGGGAGGAATCCATTTGAACTTATGATTTCTACTTCTACTGTTCTACATAGAATTAACGGAGAAGCAAAAAGGGAAAATTACGATTTGTAAAAAGAGGGGTAATTTTTTTTTCGTATTGGGTTTAGAGTTGAACTTACTCACAATTCACAAACAAATTGACAGCATTTTTCTACTCTTCTCTGCACCGCAAGATTGTAGATATTGAGAGAGTAGAGAGAAGAAAACCTTATCTTGATTGAAAATTGCACCTGTATGGTTTTGTTCTGTGAAAATTGAGAAGAGAGAAGCCGACTGGCCTCTTCCATCTCGCCTTAGTTCCGGCCCTGTCGCCGGCGTCGAGAAGAGAGAAGCCGACGAGGACAAGAGAGAAGAAGAGATGGGAGTTTGAGAAGCAGAAGAGAGAAGCCAGGGACAAAAGCTCCAAAATGGCGTTTCGCGTGTTTTCCAATTTCTACTGTGGAAAACACTGAAAACGACCAAAACGAGATTTTCTTGTTTTGGCGTTTTTAGTACAATTTTTTTTTTTGTTTTCGAAAATGCATTTTCGAAAATAAGAAAGAGAACGCGTTTTCACTATTTTGAAAAACTGAAAACAGAAAATGATCCGAAAACGGTAAAGAGAACGGGCCTTAATGTCTACAAAACAAAACATGGGCTTAACTTGACAAAAATCGCTCGAATTGATTCCAGTCCGTTTCGATCGGTTACGACTTGGGCGATTTGTCCAGACTCATACATAGGTTTCATCTCCAGTTAATTGATCTGGTTCCCGCCCGCCTCCGGCCCCGCGTCCCAAAAGAACAAAAAATGGGAAAAATCATTGAAATGCAAAAATGAGCAGGGGCAGCAGAGCAGCATCAATAATCAATTCTCAGACCAACTCTTTTCAGATAAGAACCTCTCTCTTCCATTCTACCCCAGTCGTAGAACGAAGAAGACAAACCAATTGGGATTATGTAAGCCACACACCCTTTATTTTATACGCGTATGCGTGTGTTATATACATCTGCATAGTGCGTATTTGTTATTAGATGGATTTAATTTCATCTGAAAATAGGCCGTACATGGTTATTATTGAAGTAAATTGGTAAAGATTTGAGCTTTTGATGAAAAAGAGACCCACCTATGATTTTGCAATGTTTTCTTGAAACTGAATTTGTGTATTAAATGGATTTTATGTAATGCGAAATGGGCTGTAGATGGTTATTATTAGCGTAAGTTTTGAAAGACTTGAGCTTTTATTGAAACCATCCATGTTATTTGCAATGTCTCTTGAAACTGAATCCCTATATATTAAATAGATTTTATGGTACATGAAAATGGGCTGTCAATGGTGATTATATTGGCGTAAATTTTTAAAGATTTGAGCTTTTTGATGAACGCGAATTCAACATCTGTTAGTTGCAAAATTTTTTGGTATAATTTGTTTTTCATGGCATACATAAATGAGCCGTTGATGGTTATTATGAATATATTTGTGAAGATTTGAGCTTTTTGAAGGAAACCGGTCCCACCTGTTACCTGTATTAATTGCAATGTTTTCTTGGAACTGAGTGAAATCTATTATTTTAGTTTTTGGTTCAATTACTATACTGTGGTCTGAGGAATCACTGGGCGAACCACTGTAACATCATGTTCTTATTTTATGGAATTGAATCGGGTTTTGTTCCAAGCTGTATTGAAGATGCATATTTCCTTTCTGAGCAAAGTGGGATTGTTGCAAAATTGAATGAACTCTATTTCTTTGTTGTGCAGAGAGACACTTTTCGGGGTTCATCAAAGGTCTGTTTCTCTCTCTCTTGTTTTTTCTTTCTTGAAGTTATTGTTTAACCCCTCAAACAACTATTAACCGAGCCTCACGCAGTTGCTTTATTAACCCCTGAAAAAGAAGCAGAATTATGTTGATAACATGCATGACTAGGAATGATCTATTTTATTTGTATCCAACGATCGCCATAGAGGAAATTATTTGAACTCTCTGTTGAAGTTTTGGAGTTTTCCGTGTTTGTTGAGGATAGATTGTTTGTTTGTTGAGCATAGAGTGTTCTTGATATGAATTAATTTTTCCGAAGATGTATCTTTAGATGTCAATAGAAGTCTGAAGAGAATAAGAATTATTCGTTTCATTGTGACTAGTTGGGGAAAAAGGATCATGGATAACACGGAAGGAAGAGAACTATACTTCGTAGTAAGATGTAAATGAAGATCATATTGGCTAATTGGGAACTTGTGTTTCTTAGTTCTCGACGTTGCTTTTCAATAAAACAAAACAATATATCACACAATTAAATTAAATTACCCAAACAGGAACATAAATATGTGCATGTTTGACAAGGGATTATTTTCTTATTGATGAACAATAAGCCTTGTGTTGCATGCAGAAATTTAACCGGTATTCCGAATGGCAGAGGAAACAGATGCTGCATGATGTCAATGATTTTGCGGAGAACCTATTTCGGGTACGTTTGTCTGATCAAAATTTTGTATTTTGTGCTCATCATTTGATTTCTTTGCTATGTAGTGATCAGGGGTGGAGAATATTGTTTGGAATTTAGATTTGTTATGTAATACTTGAAATTTTTTCTTGTTCCTCCTCTACTTAACTGCCCTCTACAATATCATGTTCACCCCTCACCATTAGGACTCTTAAGATGAAAAATCATGAAGAATGACACCTGTCATTCTTAGGTGGAAAGGACGGGGTGGGGGATGTATTGACGATTGCATCTATTATCTGTGTTTTCCATTTATCCATTGATAATATGTTGTTAATGTTTGACAATATCATAAACGAAAGCAAAAGCGAACTTATCTCACTTTGTTTCATGTAAATAAAAAAGACTCTTCCTGAATTGTTTTTTAAATAAATAAATAATAATAATAATAATACTAGCTAAAGGAGAAATAGAAGAGTTAAAGGATATCGATTAACTTTCTTTTGGGTTCCCCGATCACTTTGTATAACTCTATGCATCAACCACTGGGTGTTTATAAGCTTATGCAAGTGGATATGATGTTGATGATGAACTTACAATTTTACCCCAATATTTGGCTTCCTCAACTGAACTGACAGAATATCAATTGGTTTCCTTATGAAATCTTTGTAGTTAAAGCTTTTGGTATATGATCATGGGTATTGTTGTTGAGCTACTTCTAACCATTCTGACTTTTAGGGTCTAATTTCTTATAACCTTTTTGAATATTGTAGGGGTGGCAGTCCAACACTGATGAGTACCACTACCATCAATCTTCAAGCCAAGGCAATTCATGGTTCAGACCACATTTTGGGGATGACGGATACAGAAGGGGCAAGTCAGGAAATAGAAGATCTGGGACATGGAGAAGTAAGTTGACTGGTTGTTATATAATTAAACACCAACCTGTGTGTTATTAATTCTCATTTTCTCTTTCATATGTTATAGATATCCATAAAGGTATATTTGTAAAGCTTCTATTGATATTTTCAAATATGTTGAATAATGACGCAGAAGATATACTTGAAAACAAAGGAAATATGATATGTTATACGTGTCGAGATTTAAAGCAAATTATATTGAGTTTATGCTTGATTTAATTATAGTAAGCTGTTGGAATATATCATTTACCTTTTCAAATACGAGGATATTTTTGTCTTTTAATCCTTTTCGTTTCTCCCCTTCCGATGATTTTGGAGACAGTAGTTTATGCAATGGGCCAAGCTGGTAAATATTACTCATAACTAGATTACTGGTGGATATAATTCTCTTTACTCGGACATTTTGAACGCGTTTACAGTCTCTATAGTCCTTGTGATCTATTTTCTGCATTTGATGTAGTTAATAAATTTCATCTTTTTTCAACAGATTTTGATTTCTGTGAAGATAATGATAGGGAATATGAGACTATTTTTCATTCGGCATTCTGTGGAAATCCGTACTTTGGTTGGTCCTTCATAACTGACGATGACCCAAGATATTGGAAGAAATCATCAGGTTACTCTAACAAATATAGGACTTCAAACAGTTGGAGATATCAACTTGAGGAGGAATATGATTCAGAATATGACGAGGCCTTCGATTCAGATTCCTCGTCGGAGTTTGAGAAGTCAGAGGTTGATATGATGTCTCAGAGGCTGGCCTTGGGGTTGAGTACATCAGGCCCTTTAAATCTCGAAGATGTCAAAAATGCGTAAGATCACAGTTTTCCTCATTTAAATATCTGTTCACTTGGGGGTTGAGGGGACAGAGTTTTCATTAATTTTATTTGGCTGACAAATGATAATTTTCATTTCCAGATATCGAGCATGTGCATTAAAATGGCATCCAGATCGCCACCAGGGTTCTTCCAAGGTACTTCCTTTTGTTTCCCCTTTTTCAGCACTGAGGACCTGAGGTTTGTCGTGTACTATCCCATATTGTCTTAGGCTTCTTTTTATGAGCACGCCTTCGATTTTCCTATTTAGAATTTCTTGTGATTAGAAAGTTTGGAACTAATAGCTCAGAAAAAATGTTTTCTCAACATTTGGTCAAGAGAGATTAGCAACTTGCTCGACAAATTCAGCCACGAGCTTCTTTCTTTAAAGTTATTCTAGTGATTCGAGGCCTAATGCTAGCCTCAGTTTCTTGTAGGGTCGAGCTTATAAATTGTACATTCACGAATATGATGTTTTTTCACGTGCATCTCTATTCGTTGCAATAACAAGATGCTGCCTTGGACAGGTTGTCGCTGAAGAGAAATTTAAGGTTTGCAGTGCAGCATATCAATCTTTATGCGACAAGTTGGCTCTAAGTTAGAACACACTGATGTAATCACAATATCTGGTGAATATCTTTTAGTACATGTTAGATTATACGTCTACCATTCACTTTATCCTTTAGTTGCAACAAGAAAGCTACTTCATGTTGCTATGTGTAGTATGTACTATTACTAGTTTTATTTGTTTTCAAGTCGATAGTTACCGTAGTTTGTAGTTGTGCAGTCTTTTTAGCACAGCGCCTCTCGACTAGAGAAGATAGCAGACATGCAATAAATTAGACGGGCGGACAAAATATTACATATAGTCGACTCTAAATATTACTATTGGTCTTTTTTTTTAGTCTCTGTTTGACGATCATTATTTGGGAAAAATAGAGTTTTGAATAATGATTTTTAGGAGAATGTGTAGTTAAAAAGTATGAAAATGTTTTAGGCGCAGAAGATTTTATTACGTTTGTGGTTAAAAATGAGTAATAGAAAAAAGAATTTAAAAATAATGATCGTCAAACCATGGCTCAAATGTATGTGGCAATTTTTTTTCTATTTGGATCAAACAACAAAACATTCTTTCTTGTCCCCCTCTCGAGATGAATGTCTTGGTTTGATACAAGTCTATCCAGCTATTTTCAAAGAGACAATTGATCTTAGGATAATTGACATAAAACGATCACATCCTGTCTATTTCCTGCAAATCATCTTTATCCTTTCAATTTTTTTCCTAAAGTTTTGTAAATTGGCGAATTTATTTATGACTCTTTAAATAAAAATAGTAAAAAATAAAAAATTACAGTCAGTCTCAAAAAATATCTTATATTTGAGAATTCAAATTTAATATCTTAAGCCCGTATTTGATGCACATTATTGGAGAAAGAATGTATTTTAAATAGTGATGTGATGGAAAATATGTGGTTAAAAAATAAGGAATTTTTTTGAATTTACTTGTAATATTATTTTATTAAAGAATGTGTGATTGAAAATGAGTTTTGAAATAATGTCATCAAACAAGGTGTAAATATCAAAACTTGACTGTTTAAATTTCAAATAAAGAAAATGGAGTTCAAATTTGATATCTTAAATATCCTAATATTCTTTTTAATAGTTTAAAGTTTTAAAATTGCTTTTAATTTCTATCTTTGATTTTTTGAATGTTTCAAATTAATTTATGATATTTTAATACACTAGTCAACGTTGAACGTACGTTGCACGTCATTATGAAATAGTTTCTAATTGTCGTAAAAGTAAAACTAGATATAAATTAGTATATATGGACATGATTAATGAAATTCATTATTGAATGTAAAATTATAATTAACTCATAATTAGAACTAATAACAATGAAATGCATAAATGAAGATGAATATTAGTTCAACGAATATGAATGTTAATTAATTGAGAATTAATAATATAGAATTTATAAATTAATGAAAGCATACGCGGGTGAAATGAATATGTCAAATGTACATGTATATTGATAGTAACTAAATTATTAAATTAAATAAATATTGAAAAACGACAAGTAAATTATTATTGAAATAATTGAATTATAGTGAGGTTAGAATCGTCATTGCGTTGCATGTTATTTTGAAATACTTTATAAGCAATCTAAAAATAATATTTGACCTTCCATTTACACTTTCGATCTAAATATGAGAGAAATGTAAGCTCCTGAAAATAAATGATAATTATTATACATGTACATAAATAATGAAATGGATACTTGAATATAAATATTATAATT